>WOXC01008904.1:0-30962 GCA_011680675.1 Gymnobelideus leadbeateri | reverse complement strand
ACCTGGGATAGGGTCAGGCCTCAGAAAATTAGCACCCACACATAAATAACTAGCCGTGTAACCTTGAGCAAGTTACTTAACCCCAATTGCTTAAAAAAAAAACTGAAAAGTGAACAGGGGAAAAATATCTTCATAGCAGTTTCTCTGATAAAGGTCTAATTCCCGAGATATATATAGAAACAAATTCAAATTTGTAAGAATGAGCCATTCCTTAATTAATAAATGATCAAAGGATATGAAGAGGCAATTTTCAAAGGAAAAAACTCAAATTATCAACAACCATATGCAAAGATGCTATGAACCACCATTAGAGAAATGCAAATTAAAGCAAGTCTGAGCTTCACAACACCACTAGTTTGTCAAAGATGACCAAGGAAAGGAAAACGGCAATTGTTGGAGAGGATGTAGAAGAGTAACCATGCCAAGACACCATTGGTGTGACAATGCATCAGTGCAGTGGTCTGGAAAGCAGTTTGGCATTAAATCCAAAGAGTTACTAAACCATATATACCCTTTGATGCAGCAATATACTATAGATATCAAAAAAGAGGGGGGGGAGAACTCACAGCCATAAAAATATCCACAGCATCACCTTTTTTTGTAGTAAAGAACTGGAAAATAAAGGAATACTCATTCACCAGCTGGGAAATGGCTGAATCAATTATGACACATAAATGCAATGGAATATTATTCTGCTATAAGAAATGATAAAAAAATGATAGCTTCAGAAAAACCTGAGAAGATTTGGATAAACGAATGTAGAATGAAGTAAGAAAACCCAGGAAAACAATCCAAGAGCTAAAATTTACAGGGTGTTCACTATGTACCAGGCACTGTGCTAAAGTGCTTTACAATTATTATCTCATTTTATCCTCACAACAACCCTATAAGGTAGGTGCTTTATTATTATCCTTATTTTACAGATGAGGAAACTGAGGCAAGCAGAGGTTAAGTGATTTGCCCAGGGTAATACAGCTAGAAAATGTCTGAGGCTGGATTTGAACTCAGGTGTTCTTGACTCCAGGCTTAGTGCTCTAATCCACTTTGCCACCTAGGACTACAATATTATGAAGAAAAATAACTTGGAATGACTTAAGAATTATGTTGCGTTTTTTTGGTTTTGCTTTTTGGAGGGCAATTGGAGTTAAGTGACTTGCCCAAGGTCACACAGCTAGTTTTTGTGTTACGTGTCTGAGGTCAAATTTGAACTCAGGTCCTCCTGACTCCAGGGCTGGTGGTCTATTCACTGTGCCACCTAGCTGCCCGGCTTAAAATTATGATCAATGTAATGACCAACCTGGACTCCAGAGGGCTTCAGTTGAAGTACTCTTTCTACCACTCAACAGAGGATGTGGACCAGAGGTACATAATGAGACATATATTTTTGGATCATGACCAATGTAGAGATTATTTTTGCCTGAATATGTTAACTTGTTCTAATGGATGGGGTTCTAATTTCTTGAAGAAGGTGGGAGGGTGGGGAGAATCACAGAAGAGAGCAGAGCTAGTAATAGCAATGGCAAAAAAAATTTTATTTTAAAAAGTTAAAAAATGTTTAATTGAAAGGATATTAACGAAGGATTTTTAAATGAACAAAAAAGAACAGAAGGAGGCTCAAAAGGAAACATAAACAAGCAGAACAGTTTTGGAACCAACATGCTGAACTTTTTAAATACTTTTAAAAACAAGCTATAAATAATGGAGATGCATGTTCCCAAATACAATCCTATTTTTCTGTTCTGTTCATATAAAAATGTTCATGTTTGTTGAGTTCAGAATAAAACTATTATAAAATATAATTTCAAATCCTTTCACCCCAAATTACCACCTACTTACTTTAACTGTAGACTAAATTCTAAAAAGATTGGCTATCTGCCTTTCAGTTCAGTCTGACTCTTTGTGACCCCCTTTCCAGGTTTCCTTGGCAAGGATACAGGGAGTGGCTTGTCATTTCCTTCTCCAGCTCATTTGACAGATGAAGAAACTGAAGCAAACTGAGTTAAGTGACTTGCCCAAGGTCTCACAAGTGTCTGAGACCAGATTTTAACACAGGTCTTCCTGATTCCACACCAGGTATTCTATCCATTGTACCACCGAGATGCTTTAGACCTGTTATTTTCCATCTAACAAAGGAATGGAGAAACCATTAAAGGCAGGCCCACTGACAGCGGCAAGAAGTGAAAAAAGCCTAAGAGTGAAAGATGAGAGAGAAAACACATGAGATGTAGACTCACTAATTTGAAAAGGCCAGCAGTCTTGAGTCAATTAGCCAAGGTGCAAATAGTTCAAAACACTTCAGCAGCCTCTAAGAACATTGTTCTGGCATAGCATAAGACAATAACTGAGTACCATAATGGTAACCCTGGTTTACTATACGAACATGTGAACAATAAATTATGGTCAGTACCATCTGTTAAAGAAAAAAAAGTGGGGAAATTTGTAATACCATAAAGGAAGTTCTACATCAAAAAAGGCTACTTTAAAAAAAATTGTCACTTAAAGGGTTAAGCCTCATTTACATGGAAAATGCATTGAGCTTGAAAATTTCACTTCCTAGTGATGATAGATAAATGAGGCAGTATAGTACTCTTTCTGAATGCTGGACATAGGGATAGGCATTATTATATCCTGATTAATTTTCTGAATTTAATTGCAGCCTTAGGTCATATTTAATTTTTAATTAATGCTTAACGTAAAAACCATAAATGGGACTTGTGTTTGTTATTAGGACTCTGCACAGATGTCAGAAAATTAAGGCTCTGTTCATTAAGTGAATAGTTTAATTTCATTGTAATCCTTGTTCTATGTTGATTCTTTCAGGATCATAGATTTATAGATATATATACATGAGAAAACTGAGGCCCAGAGAATTTAAAAGCTAGAGTCCATGGCAGGGGAGGTGAGGTGCTGCAGTGAATAGAGCACTGGCCCTGGAGTCAGGAGGACCTGAGTTCAAATGTGATCTCAGACACTTAACACTTACTAGCCATGTGACCTTAGGCAAGTCTCTTAACCCCAATTGCCCTCCAAAAAAAGAGTCCATGGTTGCATAGAGATTGAGCAAGAGAACTAAGTTGCGAACTCTGGCTTTCAGATTCCAAATCCAGCCATTTTTCCCCTATGTCACACTTATACAGGGATCTAGTTGAAAGAAGGCACTTCCTAGTTTCTGATGATGTTGGTAATGACTATCTCTAAACTGGAGTCATTTTCCTAATGCCACTGATCTGGGCCAAAAAGCAAGGTGAAAATTGGGCACACCTTATCATTAGTGCCAGGCATGTCACCAATTTAGCTCCTTCAGCTTAAATACAATTAACTGACATTTAAATCTTCTTAGAGTAAATATGTTGGCACAAATGGCTTATAAGCCAGGTTTGTCCCTTCCAAATACAGCCACTAAAGCCATCTACATGGGGAGGAACCTGGTGACACACAGACTTTGGCGTCCTTGGCTTCCCTTTCCGTGTTGTCGGTTTGGGCAATTACAGCATACCGGGAGCATCAGGTCAGCAAGGCAGAGGGACTCAACCCTTCCCTCACTCCTCCCCTCCCCTCAACCCTTCCTTGCTTTTCTCTCACTCCTCCTTCCTCCTTTGTCAAACCTTCAGCCAATGAAAATACCACTTAATTAAATAAACACAATGCTACAGTATGTGCTCTTTCCCTGGGTATCCCAAGCCATGGCTCACCTTCTGGTGAGGGGGAGAAGCATGCAAAATACAACACAAAGTATCTGCCAAATTAGTTTAGCCATGTTTCCAATGGCATGTTCTAGGCTTGATAATAGCTGACATTCAGAAAGTGCTTTCATTCAAAGAGCAAAGGACTTTGAATTCATTGTCTCTTTTGAGCCTCACAAGGACACTATGGGCTAGGTATTATTAGGCTTCCTTAACTCCAGTTTACAGATGAGTAAATTGAGGTTCAATGAAATGAAATGGGTCATCTAAGTGGTACAGTGGATAAACTGCCTAGTCCAGAGTCAGAAAGACTAATCTTTATCCAACCTCCGATATTTCCTAGCTGCATGACCCTAGACAAGTCACTTAACCCTGTTTGCCTCAGTTTTCTAATCTTTCAAATGAGCTTGAGAAGGAAATGGCAAATCATTCCAGTATCTTTGCCAAGAAGACCCCAAATGGGGTCACCAAGAGTCCAACAAGACTGAAATAACTCAACAATAACAACAATGGACTTCAATGGGGATCCAAATTTGGATTCTGAGTTCAAGTTCAAGTCCAGCACTCTATCCACCACTCCAACCCTCCTTTACATAGTGGAAGGAACACAGGACTGTGATACCTAAGGTAAAGGCTAACTCTGGCTATAAGAGTGATTCTGACATTCTGCTATTTACAAGCTGCATGACACAAGGATTTCTGAGCCCTAGATTCTTCATCTATAAAATGGAGATTAGTGACACCAGCCCTGTTCACTGCCCATAGTTGTGAGAAACAAATTAGATCAGTGTATGCAAAAACATCTGTAAAGAGTAGAGCAAATTACAAATATAATATATTTTTTAAATTAACCATTTTATTTATCCATCAGATCTCTTGACGTATAGAAAATATCTGTGGGTAAATACTTTAAGCTGTAACAAAACTAACAACTAACCAACTCTCCAACATGTTTTATGCCATACTATATATCCTGTGTCATTAACTCTAGCATCTCACCTCTGGTAATGGGAACGACCTCTCTGAGCATCCAATCACAGGACAGAAGAGGTTCACCTTCAGTTCACCTTGATATTACCTGTGAACATGATTAGGAAATAAATCAGGTCAGTTTCAAATATGAAGGGCTTGATTTAGCCAAAAAAGCTGAGAAATGATCTGGAGTCAAAACCAAAGGAGCCACAGTGTTCCAAAACTTGATGCTTGTTAAAGAGAGTCTCCTTCCTCAGAGCTAAAAATACCTGTGTATAAACACACACACACACACACACACACACACACACACACACACACACACCAATGAACTTATAGAATATTTAATCACACACATATCAGTGATTTTTAAATATGTTTAAACCAACAAAAATATTGATTCCTATCTAGGAAATAAAGACCTGCCTCTACTTTTTAGTATCTAAAGTAAGGAAAGTGAGGATGGGAGAGAGTATTGAAATAATTTCGCTCTAATTGATGGAATTTTTTTCCATTTATGAAACAAAACCTTATCAGTTTTCTAGATTCTTTCTATCTTGATGGCTACTGTATTCCTGTTCTCTCCTATTATTTTTAACCATAGAAATAAGGAAGAATTTCAACCAAATTCAACAAGTCTTTGTGAAGAATCAATCACATGCTAGATACTGTGGTAGGTTCTGAGGTTACAAAGACAGAAATGAACAGTTCCTGCCCTCAAGGAACTTACTTCTACTGGGGAAAAGTATGTAGAGAGAAATGTAAATCAGTGTAGGGAACTCTTGGCAAGGATACACCTTCTACCAGTGCAAATCAGCACTTACTAAGCAACTTATCATCTTAGAGATATGTAGTGTTTAATTGGTGAAATAAAGGAAATATACCATGATTTTTAAACTACCTGTATCTTTAAGACAAAGCTATGGCAGGCATTAGCAAAATGTATATGAAAAAATACCTTCTAGGCTTAATTGGTTAACAGTTACACACACACACACACACACACACACACACACACATATGTATGTATATATACATATATATACACACACACACATATATATATGGATACATATTTTTTTTTTTGCTTTTTGGAGGGCAGTTGGGGTTGAGTGACTTACCCAAGGTCCTACGGCGTGTGTGTGTGTGTGTGTGTGTGTGTGTGTGTGTGTGAAGTGTCTGAGGCCAGATCCAAACCCAGGTCCTCCTGACTCCAGGGCCGGTGCTCTATTCACTACACCACCTAACTGCCCCAACATATATTATTTTGACAAACTTACCAATATGTTTCTGTCATCTTACACAGATCAAATATGTGTATTGGGCGAGGGGGGGTGTAGGTGTGTGAGCACATGTGCACATGTACAAGATAGCCTAATGTCTTAGTTTTTGCAAGAGGAAAATATAAAAACTTGAAATGTGATTAATTTCTATACCAATGGATTATGAGGTAATAGCATTTTGTAACTAACACTCTGTATAAACTGAAAATTTAAATACAAAGAATTTATGGAAAACATCATAAAAGCAAAACATTTTGTTTTGACCACGAGAGAAGTGTACTGTGACAGTGCTGTTTTCTCAGGGCCCACTCCTGTAGCCCTTTAAGGTATATAACTCTATTTGATTTTATTTGGAAGCATTAATAAACAAAGGTTTTCAGGGCGGCTAGGTGGCGCAGTGAGTAAGAGCTCCAGCCTCGGAGTTGGGATGACCCGAGACTGAAACCAGCCTCAGAAAATGAGCACCCACACATAAATAAAGACTAGCAGTGTAACCTTGAGCAAGTTACTTAACCCCAATTGCTTAAAAATAAATAAATAAATAAACAAAGGTTTTCATGTCTGGTCCTTAGAAAAGTCAGACTTCCACTGTTTGAACATTAAGGATTCTAGCTTTTTTTGGTGGATGAACACCTAAGTTGTCTTTTAAATATCAAAAGTTATTAAATAGAGATTACTCTGCTTTTAAAAAAAGAGGAGAAAAATAAAAACAATATAAGTAGAATAGGGCTCAAATCTCACACAGCTACATAACACTTGTGTGACATTGGACAAATCACTTAATCTCCCTGGATCTGAGTAGCCTCATTTGTAAAAGGAGGTTGAACTAGAAGGCTTCCAAGGTCCTTTCCAATGCTAACAAAGAAATTTGGGAGAGCTAGAGACATGTTAATAATTGTAGGGATCATGAAAGGCTTCCACTCTACCATGATGCCTGCTGGTCTGATAGTTGCCTCTGGCAGGGTTCTAGTAGGATCCAATGACCACCTGTTGAGAAAACTACCTGTCTGGGAAAGGTACTTCCTGGTTATATTTCACTCTTGCTGCACAGTATGTTAAACATCATTTAGTCCAGTGTTTCCGATCCCTGGTTGGATTCCCTATAGGCTAAAGAGCTATTGCAAGGGGGTCCAAGAACACATACATGCAAAGACTGTCAAGAAGCATTTATTAAGTACCTGCCTTCTATATAGGCAGGCATCTAGGTGGCACAGTGGATAGAATGCTGGGCCTGGAGTCAGGAAGACTCATCTTCATGAATTAAAATCTGGCCTCAGATACTTACTAGCTTTGTGAACTTGGGGCAAGTCACTTAATCCTGTTTGTCTCAGTTTCCTCATCTGTAAAATGAGCTGAACAAGGAAATGGCAAACTATCTTTGCCAAGAAAACCTCAGATGGGGTACAAAGAGTCAGACACAACTGTTCAACAAAAAAGTACCTACTCTTCACCAGAAACTATGGTAAGTAGAGGAATTTTGTCATCAACACTTTGGTGACAAAGGCACCAAGCAGGACTTAGAAAACTTTAAACATATACACATATCTTGCTAAGAATTTGTGACTCTCAGTCAGAGCTTTCTGTTAGGATGCCTCCCTTCAGCACTTCAGGGAAAAAGCTCAGACTTGTGGCTCTGGAAGGATTAACTCTAGTCTGGATAAGGTCCAAACCAAAATACCAAGCAAAGAGAAACCCAGAAATCAACAGGAAAGGGGAAATAGTCAAAGGCAACAGACAACAAGGTCAGGTACATTCATGTAATTAGAATACAATTGTGCCCTAAGAAGTGATGAAAGGGAAAGTTTTGGAGAAACTTGGGAAAACTGAACTGATGTTGAGTGAAAGGAGAAGAACCAGGAAAATAATTTATATTATAACATAACTATAAACAGCTTTGGAATATTTACAAACTCTGGTCGATGCAATGATAAGTCATGATTAAGAAGACTGATAATGAAAAATTCGACTCTGACCTCCTGACAGGGGAATGATGCATTAAAATATTTCCCTGTCAGGAGGTCAGAGTCGCATTTTTCATCACAGAATAAGACACACATTTTTGGACAAAGCCAACATGGGAATTTGTTTTGTCTTGACTATGCATAGTTATTATGAGGATGTTGTTTTTTTCTTTCACTTTTTTTTTAAGTTGAAAGTGTCAGAAGAGAGAGAAAATATTATCTTTTTAATTTAAAAATAATAATTAAAAGAGGAAAACAGGATCAGGAATCCTGGAAATCAGACACAGGTGGCCAAAACAAAGCAGGAACACAGGAGGAAAGAATTAGTTTTACTTAAACTTGAGGTCAGGAGCACTAGAGCTTAGGGTAAGGCGTATCACAGAATCCTGGGGAGGACAGGCTGTCTATGAGAATTATGCCCCAAGAGGCCAAATTCGGGGTTTATTAAGAGCACTATTACATGGGGGTAGGGAGTAAGGAGTGACTGGGGAGTGGGACAGTACTCCTACTGCCACCCTCATCTCCACCAATGGTCATTCCTTCAACAAAGTAGAAACCTCATGGTGCCCTGAGGTACAGTTTCTTCCTGAGAGCTGCATGCTAAGCCAGTACCCTTCTTTGGCCTTTCCCAACTCTCCTCCCCACCCTGCCTAGCCTCAAGTTCAGAAAGACATCATCGAAGCAAAGTAGTAGAGGGAAGGGAAAGGGAGGTGCATCATCATCGGGGAGAACAGTGCTTGGAAGCCATAAACGCTTCCCTTTATTAAGTGTTTCTCATAAATCTTCCTAGTGACCCTAATGTCACGCCAAGCATTACTCCTTCCAAGGTTTTTGTGATGGGGCAGGCCCATAACCACCCTAGAGGCATTACACATTTAGGAATACATGCACCCCCCCAGATGCTGCCACCACACACAGATGGTAGGCAGCAAGGGAGATTCAGGAGCAGCTATCTGAGATGTTTGCAGTATAGACTGCTGCTCTTCCATTTCCAGGGCAACAATGGACACTCTCCAACCTCAGACTCCCGTTTGGGATCTTCTTCTTGTGTTGAATAAATTGAAAATGAAGAAAATGAGAAGTGTCTTTGGTATAATAACCACTGAAGTTGTTGCCTTGCCTGATTGAGTTTCCCAAGGAATAATAATTTGGTCCTATCTGCCCCTTAAGAGGTCATGCTGTTCTGATCAGATTAGTTCCTTGCCCTAGAGGGAGGAGGGGGAAGAGTAAGACAGAAATAACTAAAATGACTAATGAATCCATGAGTTCAGTTCCAGACAACAAAGGAATCCTACCTACCTCTGTGTGCATCCTTATCTGACCTCCCTTGACTGGTACATTCAAAAAGTGTCTGAGGTCTGTTTACCCTAGACTGGAACTTTGCAAAGGGCCTGAGATAGAAAACTTGTATGAACTGATCCAGAGTGAAGTAAGCATAACAAGGTGGAAAATACCATAGAAATAAATAGTCAGTTAGGTGGTGCAGTAGAGAGAATGCTGGGCCTGGAGTCAGGAAGACTTATCTTCCTAAGTCTAAATCTGGCCTCAGATGGTCCTAGCTGTATGACCCTGGGCAAGTTACTTAACCCTTTTTGCCTCAGTTTCCTCATACGTAAAATGAGCTAGAGAAGAAAATGACATCTTTACCAAGCAAACCTTAAATGGGGTCATGAAAAGTAGGATGTGACTGACAAACAACTCAACATTAACAGAAATAAATAATTTAGAAAAGTTTAACAACTTTGATCAATGTAATGACCAATCATGATCCCAGAGTTCTATCCACCTCCTAACAGAGAGATGATTCACTGAGAGTACACAATGAGACATATACTTTGTGCACGTGGCTAAGGTGGAACTTTTTTTTTTGGCTTGATTTTGCCTATTTGTTACCAGACTTTTTCAATAAAGGATATGAGGGAGAAAAAAATAGATTTTTGTTTACTGAAAAAAGTAAAAATAGGGGCAGCTAGGTGGCACAGTGAATAGAGCACCAGCTCTGGAATCAGGAGGACCTGAGTTGAAATCCAGTTCCACAAACTTGATACACTCGACTAGCTTTGTGACCTTAGGCAAGTCACTTAACCCCAATTGCCTTGCCAAAAAAAAAAAAAATGTAAAGAAAAGTAAAAATTTCATTTAAAAAATGTTATTGTTTTTTAAATACCTCAGATCCCTCTGCCCTCCTGAATATAAAACAAAGCTGTTGGCATTTGGCCCCTAAGCCTGTAGTTCTGGACAGGGCAGCAGCTTTAAGTTTAGGGGATGGGGACAACTATGTGATTGGCAAAGCAAGAATAGAAAGATATCCTAGTAAAATACTTATCCCATCAGGGGTTTGTAAGTCATTCCTAAACATTGTAGCTAGACTTAAGAAGTCTGAGGCTCTGTATCTGTCCCTGGAGATCTAGAACAGACCTCACATAGAAAGCAAGCAAGCCCAGAATCAAAAGATGTTTATTTACTATGCCTGGTGGTTTGACACTTACTTCTCATCTATTGTGGTAGCTGCTTTTCACCACATTCACTGCCTGATACGATCAGTAGCCCCCTCCCCCTAAAAATGTCAACTACTTTCCTTCCTTGGCTGGGAAGAACAGTTTAGACAGAAACCAGACTACATTAGGTATCATAGTGTCCCAATCCCCAGGATCCAAAGTTAACTTCGAAAACATCCTACAAGCAGAAAGAAAAACGATTGGTTTTCATCAAAGAAAATTCCCCCAACCACCACCGGCTGTTCACCACATGCCATGGATGGGTAAGTCAGCCTAGCTGAAGCAACAAAATATCCTAAGAAAGACACAGGAGATGGCATGTGCCATGCTTCCTCATCACCTCAACCACAACCTCTTCTCAGACTTGGGTGGAAACAACCCAAGACCCCAGCCCAAGAACCCCAGGAAGAGCAGTGGCCTCCAGGATACCAGTTCTGCTTCCAGCCTCAGCCCCGACAGACATCAAATCTTCAAGGGAAGCAATCCTAGTGGAAAAGGGGCCTCTCTCTCCTAACACAGGTATACCCAAGAGCCTCAGAAATAGCAGGCCCCTCAGCATGGTGCTACTACCCCCAACCATCATTTAACCCCTACCTCCTGGGCAGCTACCTTTAGAAAAGATAGTTCTCAACAGCAAAGTTTTTGGTACTGGAAAAGAATTCAACATCAGAAACAGATATGATTTTATCAATGGAAGTTACATTAAAGAAGATGGATTACCATTTATTTTGCCACTGCACTCAAAGGATATCTTATGCCTTTCCATCCGACTTCCTCCCACCTAAATCCCAAAACCCACCACTATGTGTTTACTCCTCCATTAGAACTTGAGCTCAAACTGTCCCTACTTTTCTATTGCTATCCACAGAATTTAGCATAGTGCTTTGCATTTAGTAAGTGCTTTAAAATATTTTTAATTTATTCATTCACAACATTTGAGTCCCAGTAAACTGCAGGAAAGCAAAGACCTAAGAATTTTATAGTAGCCGGTTTTCATTAGTTAGAAAAAAATACAACCAGTGGTAATAATGCATGCTGGATTTTTCAGGATAGTCTCAATTTTAAGAAAGAAAAGTATTCAAGAGTTAGTGTGGAATATTGGAAAGGGCACTGAACTCAGAGTTAGTGAGACCAACGTGGGTTCAAATCCCATCCAGGTAGTTGGACAACATACTTAACCTCTCTTGGCCTCAGTTTTCTTATCTGTAAAATGAGGCTAATAACAGTCTCTGTCTCACGGGTTTGTTTTGAGGATCTAGCTGGATAATGCATATAAAGCACCCAGTGAACTTTCAAGCACTGTGTAAATGTGAAGGGCAAGGAGGTAGCTCTGCAGATATAGCCCCAAGCCTGGAGTCAGGAAGATCTGAGTTCAAATATGACTTTAGACACGCTGGGCAAGTCACTTAATCCTGTTTGCCTCAGTTTCCTCATCTGTAAAATGAGCTGGAGAAGAAAATGGCAAAACATTCCAGTATCTTTTTTTTTTTTTTGCTTTTTGGAGGGCAATTGGGGTTAAATAACTTGCCCAAGGTCACACAGCTAGGTTTTTTTTTTGTGTGTGTGTGTGTGTGTGCGTTAAGTGTCTGAGATCAGATCCGAACTCAGGTCCTTGTGACTCCAGGGCCGACGCTCTACGCACTGCGCCACCTAGCTGCCCCCATTCCAATATCTTTGCCAAGAAAACCCCAAGAAGAGTTGGACCTGACTGAAAAATGAACAAGTATAAATGTGAGTTATTTTTCCTTGTAATTAGGATGTGCAAAAGATATACCCTCAGATATACTCCAGTCCGATTTGGGCTTTGGAAAATATAGTTACTATAAAGTAACTAAAACCTAAAGGATGAAGTCCAGCCACACTGCACTATTTTGGGTCTGCTATAAAATTTTGTTTGTTTTGTTTTGTTTCTGTCATCAATTTTATTTACTGGTATTTTCTTATTACAACAGTAAAAAAAAAAAGATTTCAAGTATCTTACTAGCCAGTTGAAATAACTCCATTGAAAATATCAAATATGGTAATAAATATAAAGCTATTTGCAAGCCTTAAAGTGCTAGGTAAGTAAATTAAATTACATATTTAGTGCCATGCCAATCAATCTACCAAAAAAAACTACTTTATAGAGCTAGAAAAAATAGTAGCAAAATTTATCTGGAAGAATAAAAGGTCCAGAATATCAAGGAAATTAATGAAAAGAAATGCTAGGGAAGGTGGCCAAGTCATACCAGATTTTAATCTGTATTATAAAGCAGCAATCATCAAAACTACTTGGTCCTGGCTGAGGAATAGAGTAGTGGATCAATGGAATAGATTGGGTACACAAGACTCAGAAGCCACTGACTATAGTAATCTACTGTTTGAAAAACCCTAAGACCTTACTTTTTGGGACAAGAACCCATTATTTGACAAAAACTGCTGGGAAAACTGGAACATAGTATGGCAAAAATTGGGCATAGACCAATATCTAACACCGTATACCAAAATAAAGTCAAAATGGGTGCCTGATCTAGGTATAAAGGCTGATACTATAAGCAATATGGGAAAGCAAGGAATAGTTTACCTGTCAGATCTATGGAGAGGGAAAGATTTTTATGATGGAATAAGAGTTAGAGAGCATTATAAAATGCAAAATGGATAATTTTGATTACATTAAATTGAAAAGTTTCTGTACAGATAAAGCCAATGTAACCAAGATTAAGAGGGAAGCAGAAAATTAGGAAAGAATTTTTACAACCAGTGTCTGATAAAGGCCTCATTTCTAAAATATGCAAAGAACTGAGTCAAATCTATAAGAATACAAGTCATTCCCCAATTGATAAATGGTCAAAAGATATGAACCCACAGTTCTCAACAGATGAAATTAAAGATATCTATAAGTATATGAAGAAATACTCTAAATCACTATTGATTAAAGAAATGCAAATCAAAACAACTCTGAGGTACCACATCTCACTGGCCAGATTGGCTAAGATGACAAAACAGGAAAATGATAAATGCTGGAGAAGATGTGGAAAAATTGGAATATTAATGCATTGTTGGTGGAGTTGTGAACTGATCCAACCATTCTGGAGAGCAATCTGTAACTATGCCCAAAGGGCTATAAATAAGTGCATACCCTTGATCCATCAATACCAGTTCTAGGGTTGAATCCCAAAGTGATCATCGAAATGGGAGGAGGACCCATATGTACAAAAATATTTATAGCAGCTCTTTTTGTGGTGGCAAAGAATTAGAAATTAAGGGGATGCCCATCAACTGGGGAATGGCTAAACAAGTTGTGGTATGTGAGTGTAATGGTATATTACTGTGCTATAAGAAATGAGGAGCAGATGGACTTCATAATAACCTGGAGAGACTTAAATAAATTGATGCAGAGTGAGAAGAGCAGAACCAGGAGAAATCTCTACACAATCACAAACAAAACATATGATAGACTGGGCTCCTCTCAGCAATGTAAGGTTATAAGACAACTCCAAAAGACTCATGATTGAAAGATATCCACATGCAGAGAAAGAGCTTCAGCAGATTGAAGCAAACTATTCGGTCCCTTTCTTTTTCTTGTTTTGCTTTGTTTCCTCTTTCCCACTGAACATTCTATCAGTTATAATCCTTCTTTACAACCTAATGTTTAATATAAGATATTTGTAGATCCTATATTTGATTGCATGCTGCCATGGGGCGGGGAGGAGAGTGAGGAGGAGAAAATTTGAAACTCAAGGGACTGTGGAACTGAATGTTGTGAATTAAAAGTAATTAAACAAATTAATTTTTTTTTAAAGTGCTAGGTAACTGTGACTCATTCAATCAACAAGCTATCATTAAATATCTGGGTGCTGGACTTATAGAATAATATCTACCCTTCAAGGTGCTTACTTTTCATTGGGTGAAATGAAATATACACAAATTGAAATACAAAATATAAGTAAGTTGGATGAAAGGATGGCTCCAGCCATTGAGGAGATCAAGAGGGCTAATACAAGAGATAGTAGTTGAGGAGAGCCTAGAAAGGAGTAAGGGATTTACGGGTGGAAATGAGGAGAGTGGCCCTCAGGGACAGCCTAAAGTAGTTCACAGCTGGAATGTAATATACCAGGAAGAGCTAGGAGACTAGTTTGACTGGAATGTAGAGTTCATGAAAGAGAGTGATGTTCAAATAAGCTTAGAGAGATTGTGGTGGACTTTAATGGCCAGACAGAGGAGTTTGTATTTTAAACTTCTTGAAGTATATTTCAATTCACTGGAACATCTTGAGCAAAGAAGGGGCATGGTCAGACCTATGCTTTAGAAATATCACTTTGCTGGCTATGTGGAAGATGAATTAGGAACTGGAAGCAGGGAGTTTTGATTAAGAGGCTAGGACAATAGACCAGGCAGGAAGTGCTGGGGGCCTAAACTAGGGTAGTACCCATGTGTGTTCAAAGGAGGCAAAAGATGGCCTACTTCACTTTCATAAAAGAATCAGTGTGGAATGGGAAGACCCTCAGAATTTCAGGCCAGAGCTATTTATACTCTTTCTGAGCCATCAAAACCCAAACAAAGAGCAAGTGAGGTTTGGGCTGGGACTTATTATTGGCCAATTAGTGAGAGCCAAAGTGATTTGGGTTTGAAGGCATAGTCACATAGCCCCATTTGAATTCCAATGGGCTTTATCAAAGCCTGGTTTACCAGAGCTGCATTTCAAGAAATCATTAGTGAAGACTGTGTGAGGAAAGAGAGAAGCCAATTGCTACGTGTTGTAGGGTCATGAGGACTCAGCAACTAATTGGATGTGAGCATTGTGAAAAGAGAAAAATCAAGGATGATTCCAAGGTTGAAAACCTAGATTCCTGAATGATAGAGGTACCCTAGATGAAACTAGGAATGTTCAGAAGAATGGAGCTGGGAGTGAAGGGTGGGGGAGAGGGGGAGATAATTCTTTTCAATAAAAACATCCATTGTTTTCTCTGTGAGTGATTTACTCAGAATTTGCACACAGAGACAGGGATTAGGGAATGAGGAGGTAGGAATTTGCTTTCTACAGACAGAAAAATACCCATTGATTAGTTGACTCAAGATCCTCCAATGGAGGAGAGCAGAGATAATTTGTTCTTTCTCAAACACCAGGGAAGAAAGCAGATCAGGTTGGGCTTCCTGGTCAGTAACTGTCAGCTGAGTGTGATGAGGTATGGGCTCTGGGAACCTCCCTTGGACTCTTGATTAAATCATCCCATTCCATGAGGCAAATCTGTTACTAGACTTCCCACTATATAGACTAGCCCACCATTGTTTGTGGTCTCCCCGGTGGCTTCCCACCCTTAATCAGTCATTGACCTCATTAACTCCTCCTGAAGATCCTCCCCAAACTCCTCCTCTAGACCACCCCTAGATTCCTCCCACAACCTTCTGTATATAAGAGCCTGTCTTGTCTTCTTGTTTGTGACAGTGCCTTAGAATTTTCTAGCACAGGCTTACTCTGTGTCTAATGCAAGCGAACTTTTAATAAATTTTACTTTTCTTTAGCTGAAAAGAGTAAAATTCATTTGGCAGGACCTGGCATGTTGGTATTTTGGGGTATCCAGAGCAACCTGGTAACCTCTTCAAGTGAATTCAAATACAGTACCAATTCCTTCATGCCAAGATGCAAGGGAGTGATAGACAGAAGACTCACTGGATGTCAAACGTGTACTTGACTCCAGGTCAGATCTGGTACCAGAGATCCTAATGGGGGCCATCTCCAGTGGTCCTGATCCATATCTTGCCACTGAACCCAGATGGTTCCAGATGAGAAGATAAGGCTGGTGACTTTGCACAGCCCCTCCTCACTTAAATTTAATTCACTTGCAGGTCATGGTATCATCTTCCTTATGTCATTGTCCTCTTTGAGAACCAAGGATATTTACATATGAGTAGTCCAAGCTGCCCCACTGGAGACCCAACTAGTCAGTTCTATTTGGTTTCTTTTCTTTCTTCTTTTTTTTTTTTTGGAGGGCAATTGGGGTTAAGTGACTTGCCCAAGGTCACATGGCTAGTTTTTGTGTTAAGTGTCTGAGGCTGGATTTGAACTCAGGTCCTCCTGACTCCAGGGCCGTTGCTCTATTCACTGCACCACCTAGCCACCCCGAGTCAGTTCTATTCCTGCCTTCCTTCCTCTCCTTCTGTCCACATAGGGTATCATACCCTTACCTGTGGGTGCTTTGCCCAAAGGAATGTAAATTTTGATGGCTGAAACCTAGCAAGATATCTCAGGGTTTACAGGCTAGATTTCTTTTTTAAAGACCATTCCTTGAACCTAATTCACTCTGGCTCTCACAGATTGGCCAACAACAGGTCCCAGCCCAAGCCACAATAAGTGGTCATTGTTTGGACCCTGATGGTTCAGAGTAAATGGAAATAGTAATTTTTTTGTTTTGGCCAGAAACCCTGAGGGTTTTCTCCTCCTAGACTGATTTTTAGAACTGGAAACATCTTAGCTTAAAAACACTAAGGCCAGGGGCAGCTAGGTGGCGCAGTAAGCGCGCCGGTGCCAGAGTTGGGAGGACCGGGGATCAGTTGGGGGGGGGGGGGGCTTCAGAAAATGAGCACCCACACATAAATAATGACTGGCCATGTAACCTTGAGCAAGTTACTTAACCCCAATTGCCTTAAAAAAAAAAAAAACACCAAAGTTAGGGCGGCTAGGTGGTACAGTGAATAGAGCACCGGCCCTGGAGTCAGGAGGACCTGAGTTCAAATACGGCCAGCCTCAGACACTTAATGAAAAAACTCTCCCTTTTGGGCAAGTCAATTCCAATTGCCCTCCAAAAAGCAAAAACAAAACAAAACACTAAGGTCTCCTACTGAATTGTGGGTCATTTCCATTCATCCTGATCTAAATCTTGCCACTGGATCCAGATGGCTCTGGAAGAGAAAGTGAGGTTGGTGACATTACACAGCCTTCCCTCACTTAAATCCAATTCACTTGCAAGTCTTGGCATCACCCTCCCGATGCAATGAGAATGAAGGCAAACAACAACAAAAACCTGGATAAATAGACTGTGGACTTGAGTGGGGTCCTAGCCCCAAATCACTTAAATTCTCTCTTAGGAGCACCCCAAATTTTAAGTAAGAGACAATATAATTTTAATTCCCTATGAATAAAGTCAGTAAATGTTATCACCACTTGGGCCCTTCACACAGAATTTTTTTTTTATCAGACCTGTGATTCCAGTGGGAACTCCTTCCAAAGAATGCAGATGTGAAACTCACTCATAATTTATAATCTTAAATTGTCTGGGACACTGATAAATGACTTTCTCAGGGTCACACAGCTAGTATGTGTAAGAGGTAACACTAGCACCTGGGACTGAGGTCCTAACTTCCAAGCCAGCCTTCTATGTCACTTGCTACCTCCCCACAACAATTAGTGAATGGCGTCATCTACCTTTACTAAGCTGACAACTTCATGAAGGCAGCTACCAAGTCTTATCAAAACTTTATCTGCTCCAGGTACAGCACATAGTAGGTAAGTAACAATTGTTCACTGAATCAAAAAATCATGGTCAACCTTTTTTTTAAAACCTAGAGTTAGAGGTGAGTTCTTTCCCCTATGAAACAAAGCAAGCTCATGTAAAAGTCATGATTTTTTGCTTAGTGTCTAGCCAGTCTTTCTCCCAAGATATATTTTTAATTGGATGTCCAAACAGACTTCAGGCAAAAATTCCAGATACACTTCAAAATTTCTTTTGAAATGTCTCTCCTGGTTGATAAAGCTAGAAAAAAAATTCCATCTTTTCCTTAACCATATAAGTCACTACTTGACCAGTTTGGGATCATGAAGGAATCATTTAATGACTTTGAAATCAGACTGAAAGGTCCCATTTATTAAACTAACTGATTGGATTTCTTTTCTTCTCTTCCTCCCACCACATTTTTTTTTTTCAGATTCCTCTCAAGTCTTCTTCAGTATTCTCTCCCCAGAGATCAGCAGTCTTGATGGGAATGAATGAGTAATCTATTCTTCTTTGATTTCCTATTGATTCCTTTGTATACCTTCCCAGCTCTGCCTGTAGACTAAATGATAGGAGTAAGAATGCTTGGGATTTCTGGTTTCTGAGTCACACTCCCATGACAGGCTCTGAATCAACCTTAAGTCTCTCAGAGAAGAAGTCCTGCCTGCCACCTTTCCTTCTTCAAATCCCAATTTCCCCTTTCATTTTTGAACTTTGCAAAATGGTTTCTCTTGCAGACATTGTCTTTAATACAGTTAACAAAAAAGGGGAAGGGAGGGGGAAACTGCATTGCTAAGCAGCAGATTCCAAATGCTTTGGATTTGGAAGCATTCAGAAGAGTTATTGAACCTTGCTCTATCTCATGGAGAAAATGGCCTCGGAAGGGAGGTCAGAAATGTTTTTCTTAAGTTGGCATGGGCAATATTGCTGTTCTTCAGTTTTTCTGCTGGCCTATTTGCCCCTTGGGCGTCCTCGTTCTCAGACACTCCATGCCACCGTCACCATTAACTTGAGTTGTCTCTGTTTACTTGGTAGAGCCCAAAGTATGAAAACAATTGACTAAGGGAACCAACCAACAGACAGTTTGTTCTTTCAGGAGAGACTATTTTGTTTTTTGTCTTAAAATCTCCAGGGCTTAGCATAGTGACCCGAATAAAGCAGGTACTGACTACACATTTGTTAATTTGGCTTAAATTGAAGGGAGTTAAGCCATTTAAAAAAAAATGTTATTTTTTAAACTAATATCTTTTGTTTTTTACATCATCTTTATTTCCAAATAAATCCTTTCTTCCTCCTTTCCTCATCCCTTCTCATGATACGTGTAATAGTCCACGTTCCTTACTTCTACAAAGAGAGAAAGGTGAATTTTTGTCAGGAGTTAAACCATTTAGCCTTAGCCTTCTATGGACCATAGAGAGGAATGTCACAATGAGTAACACTTAATATTTTTCACTTTGAGTTTTATTGATGCGTTTTGCTTTAACATCATATCTATTGACAGAATATTCCCACTTTATGAACAGTCTCCTATAACAAGGTAAAACAGTTAAATAAAACTAGTGACTTCATCTGAAATTTCATGCAGTATTTAATAACTGGTATCACTCTCAGAGGGCAGCTAAGGGGGTGAAGTAGACAGAATACCTGAACTGGAGTCAGGAAGACTCATCTTCCCGAGTTCAAATCTGACCTTAGACACTTGCCAGCTGTGTGACCCTGGCCAAGTCACCTAACCTTTTTTCCTCAGTTTCTTCATCTGTCAAATGAGTTGGAGAAAGAAATGGCAAACCACTGCAGTATCTTTCCTAAGAAAACCCCAAATGGGGTCACAAAAAAAGTCAGCCATTACTGAACAACATCACTCTCAACTGTTATAAAAAAAAAAAGTGAACAGAAATCAATTTTTTCCCTTTTATCCCTCCAACCCATTAAGAAAAAAAAAAGAAAAGAAAAAAATCTATGTTGACATATGGAAAAAATCATAGTCAAGCCAAACAAGAAATACTTTTTGCAGAAGGTGACATTTGAGCTATCTTAAAGGAAATCAGGGAAAACAAGCAGTAGAGAGGTGATTGGACAGAACATTTCAGGCACAGGAAACATATATAAAGGTTCAGAAAGTCAGAAGAGCTGTGAAAGAATTGAGCATGACTGGTCAAGGTAGAGGGAGGCTCTTGGCAAGAACTCACCAATCAGGAGAGGAGGCTGAAAGAGTGGAGGCATCTTGAGAATGGAGTGGCTGCTGGAGCAGAGATGGAAAAGTTCAGAAAGTGAGAAGTAGAGCCAGGAGAGAAAGACAAATACAAGAGATGTTGTAAAGGTCAAAATGAGGAGATCAGGCAATGGACTGACTATATCTGCTGAGAGTAAGGAGTTGAAGATGGCACTGAGGTTACAAGTTGGGAAGATAGTGGTGTCTTCCACAGAGATAGAGAAGGCAGAATGGCAAGACTTTGGGTGGGAAGGTAATGGATTTTATTTTGGATATGTTGAGATGCCTACAGGACATTCAGTTTGAAATGTCTAGCAGACAACTGGAGATGTCTGGAACTCAGCAGGGACACTAGAGCTAGTTAGAGGTCTCAGAATTACCTGAATACAGACAATAATTGAATTTGTGAAAACTAATGAGATCACCAAGTGAATCGATGAAGATGGTGAAGATGGTGAAGATGGTGAAGATGGTGAAGATGGTGAAGAGAAGAGGGGCCAGGACAGAGCCTTGGGGGATATCCATGGTCAGCAGGTACAGCTTGGATGAAGATCCAGCAAAGGAGAACAGACTAAGAAGGAACTCTCAGACAGGTAGGAGATATCTAGGAGGAGAGGGTAATCCACAGTGTCCAAGACTGTAGAGAAGTGAAGAAGGATGAGGACTGAGGAAAGGTGATTAGATTTGGCAATTAAGATATTATTGGTCACTTTGGAGAGAGTAATGTCTGTTAAATCACGAGGTCAAAAGTCAGACTGAAGAATTAAATAATGATCAGAAAGGAAGTTGAAGCACTGATTAAAGATGACTTTTTCAAAGAGTTTAGCCATTAAAGGGAAGAGAGACACAGGATAATAGTGAGAATGGAAAGATCAAGTGAGATTTTTTTGTTTGGTTTTTGGTTTTTTGAGAATGAAGAAACGATTGCATTTGTCTGAAGCAGAAAAGCAGCCAGTAGACAGGGAAAGACTAAAGATAAGAGAAAGAGTGGGAATGGCAGTGGGGGAAATTTGCTGAAGAAGACAAGAGGGAATAGGATCAGGGGTACATAGAGAGAGGTTAGCTTTGGCAAGGAGAAGGGATACTTCTTCATGTGAGACCAGAGTAAAAGACATATTGGTAGAAAATATCTGAGTGATATGAGATGAGGAGGAAGGGAGAAGATGGAAGTTTTCAGAAAACAGACCTGATTATTAGGGAAAGTATGAGATAAGCTTCTCTATTAAGAGTTTGTGGCGTTTGAGGAGTGAAAAGGTTTAGAACAGCAGCTTTGGAAAGTGAGAGTCCAACCCACCCATTTTACAATTGAGGAGATTGAAGTCCAGAGAGGTTACATGACATCCATTGAATCACACAGATAGTAAGTGCCTGAGATGGACAGGTCTTCTTGACTTCAAGTCAAGTAGCATTAATCAAGTTCCTACTATGTGCCAGGCACTGTGCCAAATCCTGGAGATAATAGGAGTTTGCTTATTCTTATCCATGGCATTTTAGAATAGGTCAAAGGAACCTATTAATATTTTGAATGGAGTCTGAGTATTTCCTATAATTCATTGAATTAACTCTCTTAGAAATACAGAAATTTCCCAATGAAACATAGGGGTAGTTGCCCCCTTCCCCCTTCTTGCCAACCCCTGGGAGAAGGGTTATTAGAGAATGCTGTAGTTTGTCCTCCAATTATCAGCAACCCTTATGAGAAGACTAGACTAGAATAAAGACTAGACTAGACTAGACTAGACTAGAATAACCTCCTTCCCCCCCCACCAAAAAAAAAAAAGAAACATAGAAATTTAACCAGAAACAAGTCCATTTCACTCTTACCAGGATTTTTGGCTAGAGGACAGAAATCAGAACCTGGGTGTTCCTAGAAGACTATTGTGACTGTTCCATTAATAGACATGTGTACAGTATCTTAATGAAGGATTTTGACTAATGGACTTGCCCTAGTTGGTATCATAGAAGATAAACTAAGGGAGAGATGATGGATCTCCAACATGGCAGCCTTTTCTTCTGAAGACCATAGATTGTCTCTGACAAAGATTATAATTTTTAAAAATTGAATTTTACTTTTTTCAATTATGAAGGTTTTTTGTTTTTTATCTTTTTTTTTTTTTTTGCTTTTTGGAGGGCAATTGGGGTTAAGTAACTTGCCCAAGGTCACACAGCTAGGTTTTTGTTTGTGTGTGCGTTAAGTGTCTGAGGCCGGATCCGAACTCAGGTCCTTCTGACTCTAGGGCTGACGCTCTACTCATGTGCCACTTAGCCGCCCCTGTTTTGTTTCTTTCTTATATGGGGTGTTGAAGGAGTACTATTACCTCTGGTGCGAGGGCTTGTGGAGCCTTTTTCAGGTTGCTTATTCACCTTTGGTGTCCACCTTCACCCAACTCTCACCTGTGATTCTAAGAAGCTGTAGTCCACACCCTGGTAAAACTATCTCAGTAGATGGCTAAACCAGGTTGTGGGTAACTGACAGGCCTTAGATCCATCAGTGAGTGGGGGAGGGTGCGTGTGAATACTTCTAGCAGAATGGATGGATATTCCAATGGCCATGAAAGAGGCTGAAGCAGGCATCGTGGAAAGCTTAGAGCTTGTTCAGACATCAAAGACACGGAGGCATCCACTGCATCTGGGCCCTCACCAGTAGGGCTTGACTTTTGTCTTGCCACTGGACTTCAGTGACTGGAAGTGAGAGTGAGGCTGATGTGCTGATATGCAGCTCTTCCTCACTTAAATCCAACTGATGTCAGTGGTCCTTTTGGAAAAATTAAGGACCAACAATAAGAACACCACCACTCTGAGGCTTCAGACACTGGGGGGGTATAATCACATTAGTCTCTGGCCCAGCTTGTATAAGAACCAGGGCTAAGACCCAGGCCTCCTGCTTCTCAGTCTAAGTAGAACACTCAGATTTTCTAGAAATATCTAAAAGTAGACACCTTGTCTTCTAGTAGTAGTACTAAGGAACATGGCCCCAGATCCCTTCCCTGCTAAATACAAAAGACCAGAAAGTTGCTAGTTTTCCCCTTGGCATTTGGGTCAGAAGAGGAATGCTTAATGTTTCCCAGGCAGAATTCAAGAACTTAGTTCTCATGAAAATTCATGAAAAATGCCCAGATGAACTATCTGAAGTTTGTCCATTTGGGGAGAAAGGAACTCTGTGGCTCAAGAGCCAGCATTGCTCTATATGGGCCTAGCTCTTGACCTAGTCCCCAGTCCAGACTGCAGAAAAGGGTTGTGCCTCCCTTAGACTTGAGGGGAAGGGAAGAGGGTCTAACAATGTGTCCACCCATACCTTGCATAAACGGTGATCAATTATTACTGCCACCACTTTTTACCCTGTAGGTAGTCATCTTTGAAGAATTGTATTCAAAGTACATTTCCTTTGATTACATAGCCTACAGCTACCCAGTCTAGAACATCTGCTATTTTAACGTGGTCCCAGAAGCTGGAAAGATTTAACTACAGATATTTAGGGATGAGTCTCTCTGTGCTTTTAGTTCCAATTCTAAATTGAGAATGTCATTATCACTTTCTTCTTGAAGGTGTCACTGAGGTTATATTCTATGTTTATGTTAATAACAATAGTTAGCCTTTATATACCGTTGTAAGGTTTACAAAAGCATTTGCACATACAATCTAATTTGGTGTGCCTTCTCTGAGTCGCATTCATTCGGTAGGACCTGGCATGTTGGTATTTTGGGGTCTCCAGAGCAACCCTAACCCTCTTTATGGGTAACCTCTTCAGGTGCTTAATAAATGATTGTTAAATTGAATTGATCACCCTGAGCTTCAGTTTTCCCATTAATGAATGCATGAAATAGCATTAGTAAATGCATTCTAAAGGTCAGGAACTGTGCCCAGCTCATCTGTGAAATGTTAAAACTAATGCTTGCATGACCTCTCTTACAGTCAATCAGGGATTCTTAACCTGAAGTCCAGAGAGTCCTAGATTTTATGGAGAGGGATGAACCTGCAGGGGGGATATGTATCTTTATTTTCACTAAGCTCTAACTGAAATTTAATTCAATTATGAGTATAGTCAACAAACCTGAGAAGAGGTTCATAGGCTTCTCCAGACCAAAGGGGTCCAAACACACACACACACACACACACACACACACACACACACACACACACACACACACACACACACACAATTAAGAACCCTTCCTCCCAGGGTTGTTTGGGTTACTAAATAACAGAGAACAATGCCATCACTTAGTCCAACTCCTTCCTTTTACAGATATGGAAAATTAAGTCTTCCCAGAACTGAGTGACTTGTCCAAGGTCATACAACTATTACTGGACATTGCCAGCAGCCATTTTAAAATATATGAAAATACTTTGAAAAATGTAAGCACTAACCAGGTAAAATAACTTTGTTATAACTCCACACAAATCCACTGGAAGTCCACAGTAAATTGACTGGTATTCAAAAAGATTCTTTGCATTAAAAAGGCTTGGGTAAAATTCTAGGAATCAAGTATCTATTTGCAAGTGAATTGCTTTGTTATAGTGGTTTAGAAAGTCTGATCCTAACTGCATTCCCCACCAACAGTTTTTTTAGCAAACCATTTTCCTTTAAAGTGTTCATATAATTATTCTATTCTACATTAAACTCATTGAGATCGTTCCATAACATTTCTAGATCATCCTTTGATAGAACATCATTTTGTCTTATTATCTACAATTCATAGATTTTTGAACTGAACAAAGAGATCATCTAATATTCTAATCCAACCATCCAGATCTCAGTTTGCAGATGGTTCTGACATTTAAAGCCTTTGGGAATCTGGCTCCCACGAATCTTCCCATTCTTAATTTAGATTACAGTACTTCACTTTACACACCCCCATTTCAGTCCATTAGGTTCATTAGTTTTTCTCGGCACAGGTTATCCCTTCCTTGCTGTGGTAAGAATGGCACCTCCCCCCACCCCCGATTGTCCAGAATATATTCCCTTTTCACCTCCCACCCGGAAGAATTCCGAGCTTCCTTCTCAGTACTGGAGGTTTTTCTTGACCACACCCTCATCCAAGTATTGGCACACCCCTTTTGTTGAAATTATATTGCAAATACTTTCGGAAGACAGTCAAAAGAATGTATGCTCCTTGAGGGCAAGCATCTCAAGTTGTTGTTTTTGTATCCCAGGAATGCCTGGTATTGTCCCCTTAAATGTAGTAGACAATTAATAAATGTTCACAAGTGAAATTATCAGCAAAAGTAGATTTAAACTTTTTTGATTTGTTTCTGCAAACATTTTTGAAGTACCTGCTTTAGTAGAGGGCACCGTTCTAGGAGCTAGGAATAAAACCAAGACTGAAACAAAGCAGTCCCTAGGGTCAAGGAGTTTACATTCTACTTGAGGAATCAGCATGTAAAAGACAATTGAATAGAAAATATACTTAAAATTGTGGCCAGCTAGTTCAAATCTGGCCTGATACTTAGCTTCGTGACCCTGGGCAAGTCACTTAACCCTGTTGTAAAATGAGCTGGAGGACTTGGCAAACTACTCCAGTATCTTTGCTAAGAAACCCCAAATGGGGTCACAAAGAGTCAGACACGACTGAACAATCTAACTCGAAATTCTCCCTGAGATTTCTTCCAATTTCTCCTTTATGTATGTTCTTTGAACATAGCTGTCTGTACGTTGATTCCCCCTATTAGTCTGTGAGTTCTTTGAGTAATGGATGTTTTTGCCTGTCTTCTCGTCCTCTGCTCTTAGTCCTGTGCCTGGCACACAGTAAATGCTTAATTAATGCTTGTTGACTTGAGAAGCTCAAATGGAGTGATTTCCTTTGCATGTCTATATAGAGTCTCTCACTCTGACAGCGCCTCCAGACGGGGGTGGGGGGGGGTGGGGTGTGTGTGTGTGTGTGTGTGTGTGTGTGTGTGTGTGTATGTATATGTATACAAAGTGACTTTTAGACATAGACCCCAAAATACAAAGTAAATGCGCAGTTCTGGGCGGGGGGAATACTGCAATTTACCGGGCCTCATATTGAGAGTGGAGTAAATAAAGGTGGCGAGTTTTGCTTCTACAGAATTTCTCTAGTCTAAGTTTTGTAAATCATTTTTGCATACATTACCAGCTTGGGGGAGCAGGTTCAAGGTAGGCACTCTTCCCAGAGTTGGGGTTTTCTGTCTTCACTACTGTGCACTTTCTACAGCTCAGCCAAGTAAAGGGAGCTGAACAATGAGCAGAGGGAACCCACAAGGACCACAGCGGTTTAAAACCCCCACTATCCTAGCACACCCCCTCCGGAGCGCCACACAACGGGTTCAGCCAACCCCCAATCGGAGGAAGGAGCGAGACCCTCACGCTCCACCCGTCGGGGCCAATGGCGAGCGGCTGGATTGAGTCACTCTCCCTGGAATTACTATGAGCCGGCCCCGCCTCTCCACGTGGTTCCATTGAGAAGGCAACAAAGCCCCATTCGCTGCGTGTTTACAACATTCAGCCGGGGGTGGGAGAGTCCCAGCAGCCCGGAGGAGGCCAGAGGAAGATGCTTAGGGGTTCACTCCTCCCAAAGGACTGCCGAGCAGCCAGCCCCGCTAGTCGTTTTCTTTGCAGACCCCCCACCTGCAGGAACACTTAGGGAAGGACTCTGGAGTAGAGCTTGGGTAGGTTTCTTCTTTTGAACTTTCTTCTGTAGAGCCGCTGCCCAGCCCCCGCCCCCTCTCTCCTCCTCCCCTCGCGGCGGGGAGGGCTGGGGAACTTGTTCGCTTGAATGATTGACTAGCTGGTGAGAGGAGCTGGAGAAGCCCAGGTGCGCCTAAGCTAGGAGAGGATTGCTGGCCGCCTGGGGCTCGCGAACGTTAGCCGGCTCGGGAGCCAACCCCGCTCGGGTTCTAGCCCCACTCGCGTTCCCAGAGAGCCGGGGCTGTGAGAACCGAGCCGGAGTTCCAGCCTCGAGTTCCCAGGGGAGCTGCCAGGTGTAAGTATTTAAGGGCTAGCCGGGGCCACAAGCTGCGGGCCAGCAATGCAACAAGTCCTCCCTCCCAAGACGTTTGTGGCTTTGCTGCGGGTGCGTGCGTGTGTCTGTGGCATTGAGTTTCTCCGGGATGTCATCTCTGAGGTTGGTCGTTGGCATTTGCTGGGGCTTGCACTCCTCTGTGGGCTCTCGGTACCTGTTTGCCCCTCCAGTCTTGACCCGACGGGAGAGAGGAGAGCAGGTTGAAGACGTTGTCCCTAAAGCCCTCACCATCAGTGAAAAAGTTAGCCCTCAGAAGTCCTAGCCCTTATGCATGCGTTCTCTCCCACCGGTGCTTTATTATTTATAGTCAAGATCTAGATTACTAGGGTATTCGTTATAAGTGAGGGATGAGGTTGCTGTACTCCTTTGGGGTCACTACGTTTCTTCTCTCTCTCTGGCCGATGCTTCTAAGGGCTTGCTGAGAGTCCCCACCTTACACCTACACCTCAGAGCAAACTTCCTAGGAAGAACTCCCTATCTACACTTCGTCTGCTTTTCCCTGTGCTTTTCCCTGGTGGTAGGTAGCTAGCTGATGACTCAAATTGTCACCAGGGATTAGAATTGCAGGGGATAGGATATTTCCATTTTTAGTATTTTTTGCAAAGGATACCACGCTTCCACTGCTCTTCTGCGGGTGTGTAGAAAAGCTGCTCCTGGAGGAGTGCTAGCCCTTTGAAAATTTTCGGGACTTTTTTTTTTTTAAGGTTAATCTCATTCGCAGGAAGAAACTCATCTGCACTAGTTAGAATTTCCTCTTATTGACTCCAGATTTAGGTGTTGATCTTTGTCTTGAAGAAGTGAGGGGAAAATCTTTTAGGATCCCTTTCCCAGCAGTCAGTATCTTGAACTGCCTCCGCCCCATCCCCCCAAGGCAACTCTTATTGAACCTAAAGTATGGCCCATAGACAGAGTATCTTGAATAATGCCCTTCTCGTAAACTAAAGTTAACCTGGACCGGTACACAGAAGCGTAAACTAATTGTATTCCTGTTACGGACTTTTCTGAAATTGAGAATGAGAAGAAACTGCTTTAAATAATTCTCCAACTAAGATCTCCGTGTAGTATTTTAAGAATTCTTCTTTCTCCCTTGAAAAATACTCAGATAAAAGGAAAGAGTTTGAATCATAAGTAGAAAAAGTAAGCTGGAGGAATTTTTGATGAGTAAGCTTAAAAAATTACTAAGGTGGAAAAGTCTTCAAAAGATAGCTTTGGCGATCTGTCTGAAGGTCGGGAGGCCCTTAAAAATCTGCAGGGCTATTGTTTGACATTAAATTAGAGCTTCCAAGCCTTTCTTTTGACCCTTCGAGATTATTTAATCTACTCCCCTCTTCCCCCTTTAGGCCCTAGTATGAAGAATTAACAGAGGTGTCTGGGAACAAAAGAATTGACCTAACCTAAACCTCACTCAGCAGAATCTAATTTAGATGGGAATTGGGACAGCCAGGAAAATCCAGAAAAACTTTAAAATAGAGAAAGAGAGCTATTAATGAATCATCCCAGATTGCCAAATCACCAGTCTTTTTCATTTAAATACAGTAAAAGTCATTCAGAGGCCATTCTGGTTTTGCCTGTGCATGTAGGTAGGTGATCTTTAGGCTTTGTGTTTGAGAGGTGGGTCTGTGGCTGCTGTGTACACAGATAAGGAGACCTGCCTGTTTGTTGGAATATATATGGTTTGTTTCCTTTTGTGGAATGTTTTGAATGTATCCCACTTATCTTGGGAATGCTTCTTGAGGCTGTTTTTATGGAGGAATATGATAAGAGCTAATATATGCCTCTTTACAAATATTTTCATTTGATCCTCACGATTTTCTAAATAAGGAAATCGGTGTCTAGTTAACTGATTTAACATCCAGCCAGTAATATCAGGGTTGGGATTCAGCCTACACATCTGGCTCAACTCCAGGGTTTTCTCCCATTCTCTGCTATCTCACAGAAGTTAAGTGATTCACCCAGGGTCATGCTGCAAGCTAAGGGCATCAACCAGGCCTCTGGACACAGAGTCCACAGTGGTTTATGCTAGGCTTTCTATCGGTCTTCTGTTGGTGCTGTGGTGGACAGCGCTGGATTTGAAATTAGAGGACCTTAGTTCTGATGTTGACTCTACTAGTTCTACTATCACTACCTCCAATCAGTCTGTGAGAATTTATTGTTTACTGCATGCTAAATGCTGGAATTACAAAGAAAGGCAAAAATAATCCCTGTCCTCACAAAAGCTTATGTTCTAATGGGGGGGACAGCATGTATTAATAGGTACTGCTAGGATACATTCAGAGTATATGGAAGGTAGCTTTAAAGTGGAAACCCAGGAAAAGCATTCCTATGGAAAGATTCGTTGAGGTGAAAGTGATGAAGGAGAGTATTCCAGAAATAGGGGACAGCCAGAGGAAAGAAAGAGATGGTGTATATTGTCTACAGAATAGCAAGTAGACCACTATGGCTGGCTCTTGGAGTCTGTGGAGAGGAATTAAATGTAAAGAGATGGGAAAGGTGGGAGGAGATCTGGTTGTGAATAACTTTAAATGCTAAAGACTTGGGGCAGTCAGGAGAGACTATATTTATACAATTATTGCAATAGTGCAGGTGAGAGGTGATGAGGACCTGATCTAGGTTTGGAGACCCTGTAAGTGGAGAAAAGGGGGCATCTCCCACAGATGATGGGAAGGTAGAAACAAGACTTGGCAAATGATTGGTGGTATCAGGTGAATAAGAATAAGGTTGTATTATGGTGTTAAGGTTTCTGGGTAAATGGGAACATGTTGGTGCCCCTATTAGTAGCAGGGAATTTTGGAAGAAAACAAGATTTCTCGGCTTCAGTTTAGCTGTCTGTAAAGTGACTTTTGTCCTAAACAACTTATTGGGTCCCTTCAAGCTCTTAAGGGACTCCTTTTGAGTTTCTCTATCCTTGCCATTGGATATACAGAATTAGAACTGAGTGAGGGGGTGTATCAGCAAGCACCCCAATATCTCCAGGGTAGCTGCCAATATAGGTTCTTAGATCTGCTTTTGTAAAGGAAAGCAACTCAAAATCAGTTAACAAGCTTACTTTAATCAAACAAACACACATTACCTAGTTCAGGGGAAAAAGGTCAGCACCCCAAACTTCAGAGTTACAGAACTTCAGAGTTACAGACAGGCTTCCAAACTGTCCCAACATTACATACATCAATACCAAATCACAGTTACCAGAGAGGGAAGCATCAACATCTGGGTTTTCAAAGCCGGGGGCTCTCAACAACGGCTTCCCAGAGTCTCATCTGGTCAAATCACACAACACTTCTCAAAGTGAGCCCCAAAGTAAAGCCTCTCCTCAGGGTTTATATAGCCTTCTCCTGGCTCAGAGAATGTAACAACCTTCTGGACCCACTGACCAATCACAAAGTATCAAGGTGTGGGCTTTCCTGAAAAACAAGCCTCCCACCACAGGCTCCAGGTGCACTTAAGCTAGGGGCAGGGAAGATCTTTAAATCTGCATTTCCATTACAGGGGGAAAAACAGGAAAAGAAAATTCCCCCAAGTACCTGGCATGATTTAGCTCTAAGAACGTGGAAGCAGTGCAATGAATGGAAAGGCTCTATGACTCACTGAATTTCTGAGGCTCAGAGGCAGCCCAATGGTGATGTTGAAACTTGTCCAGTCAGTCCTGAGACACAGTTTGGGGACACAGGAGCCTCTGAGATTCCCAACTCCCCAGATCTTTTGAAAAACTTCATTTTTACTCAGAAATTAAGACTGATGTCTTACTCTCACTCACCCTACATATCTAGTCAGTTGCCAAATCTTGCCCTTTTGGTCCCTCCAAAAGCTCTGGCATGTGTTTCGTCCCCTCTACTCACATGGCCACCTCCTTGGTTCAAGCTCTCCTCCCCTCTCTCCTGGCCTCTAATAGCAAGAGCCTATTTGGTCT